>CM062515.1:58090512-58110524 GCA_031439585.1 Pterocarpus macrocarpus
CCTCATAATAATCACCACCCCCATCCCCCCAACATTCAACCATACTGGCACAGTGCTCCACAAAACAATCAAATTTTTTCTTGGAATGCATGACTTTTTTTTAATTTACAAAATCAAAATCATCAACAAAAATAATAAAGGCTAGTCAGTTAACTAAGGTTGTAGGCTTGTGGCAACTAAAAAATCTTCAAAGTTGTGGTTTTGATGACATCCCATGACACCACATGCATGTATCCAGCACACCCAGAAAGCAAGTTCTCAAATCTTCGGATCAAACGTTGGGAATAGGTCTAGAAGTGGCTAGGAATGGAAGAAGAAATGAATAATGGAGTGGGAATGTGTGAAGGAAGAGAACAAAAAGGTGGGCATAGGACTTGAAGAGAGAGAGAGATAGAGAGAGAGAGAGAGAGGTGAATGAGAGGCACGGAGGTCGGAGATGGTGGAGTTAGAAGAGAGGAGAAATTTTAGGATGATTCACCACACTTAATTGTAATAATAAACCATGGCATTTTAACTGTGGATGACATGGTGCGTGGTGCACCATATTTGGTGAGGTGCATCATAGCACGCAACCTTGTAATCCACAAGCTAGGTAGTAATGTCATTTCACAATGTAATAATTTTTATTTTTTAAATTTATAACCTGATGATTGGTGGTCCATTCATGGTCTATCATTTATTATATACTACATAAGACTTGCCTAATTAATCTAAACCGTTGCACTATTTTATTTTTTATTTGGATCGTTGTAACAATCTGGATCATTTGTGATCCAATTTTTGGCCTGGAGCACTGTAAATGCTTCCTAACTGGTTTTTAACTTAATAGTTCATATAAGATTTATTATTTGATTACTAATATAACATATTAATATTATTATACATATTAAAATAGTAACCTACTATTGGGACCAAAAAATGATTATAGGCTAGCAAATGATGAGATGTTGGGCCTAGAAGAAAAATGGAATTGGGCCTAAGGAGATGATCATTATCATCAGCCAAGACATGGTAAATAAGGCTTAGAGAAAAGCATCAGTTGAAAAGGAGAATTGGGCTGGAGCAAAAAAGTAGGTCCAAATGTCAATAAAGGTAGTTGGAAAACGGTAATGGTTACCACTATTAAAAGCATGGATGCATGGAAGTTCAGCCGAAGACCACTACACGCATGAATGGAGAAAGTGGTGAGATTTTAGGGAAGCTATAAAAGGCTCATGCATAGAGAAGACAAGAGGACTCAAATCACACACATATCATGTCATTTTAAGTATCAACTTTTATTTTCTACTTTGCAGTTTATTTTTAGCTTTATGCTAATTAGTTTCATTATCCATCTTCAAGGCTTTGTATGAACTCATGGTTGATTAATAAAAGTTCAAGTTTTTATTCCAATTCTTCGTTAATCCCGGGATTCTTGCTCAAAGCGCTTTGCTCCCAAGGTGGAAATTGCCGCTTGAGGAGTCCATTTGCTAAGTGAGCAGTTAGTACGCCTCTGGGCAGAATGTTAATCGTCTAAATATTGGTAATATTTGGGATGTTGCTTTTTGGATAAGTTTCTTCTTAGAGATTTAGCCGATTGCATATTTTCATCCAACATAAAATTAGCACACCCAGTGGGACCATCAAGGTCAGGTTAGCGAAATTTTCCTGTTTCGGGACTAGATCATATTTGGCGTATGAATTTGAGATCCGGAAAGGTAATCAACATGAGTTCAACAAACCAAAATCCAAGTTCCACCCCAAGGCAGAAAGCAGGGGGCAATTAGCTACGTATGCGGCAGCCTTGACTACACCCCAAGGGGTGATTTTAGAGCAAAATTAACACAAGCCGCTACCTCTCACCGTGGGATCTCAAGTTCTACACAGTTAGGCGTAAAGCTGTGGTAAAGCACCCGGCTAAGCATATGTGGCAACCTCAACTACACCCCAATGGGTGATTTTAGAGCAGCCAAATACAACTGTTACCTCCCAGCCGCCGAAGGCTTTAGTATCCTCTCTTGACATGACTAGCTCTATGTAGACTGGACGCGAGGAAAGGCAGTCATTAATGATGTCTACATCTTTTATCTGGCAACAGATTGAAGCAGGAGTAAACGATCTAATGCAGGAAGTATCCAAGTAATTGGCTGAAATAGTGAAGCCGATGGTGCAAAATAAGTTGCAGACATTTCAAAGCTAACAATGAAGCGGAATATGGCAAACTCATGGTCAATCAGTTGAGTCTATATATGCAAATGCACCTGAGACTAATAATGAGACAATGACCTATGCTGCGGGGCACCAAAGACCCTAACTTGGGGAAATACAGATAATGAAAAGGCCCCCAAATGCATCAGCGATTTTGGGATTGCCAATGAGTAATACGTAGTTAGGGAATGGTCTCAATAGCAATTAGGAACAACCTATTCACACAATGGTTGATCTAGTAGGTCAAATAAGTTGGCCCCAAGGGGATAATCAAGGGAGCTCCTATAATCCGGGGCTAAACGTTAAGCCGATTAATGGATACCCTATCCAGCCTGGAGGATTGGCATAGCCAACATATGTGCAATCACCAAATTATATGTCTCAGCCCATGAATGTACCCCAACAGCCGATGTATCCTCTACCACACATGCAACTGATGCATGGAATCCCTCAAGGAGTTGAACAAGGGGGCAGTCGACAGATAGCACCTGTTAAGCTTCAACCTTGTGTTGAGCCGAAGGGGATTACGCCTCAGCTGATTGATCCAAATATGATTATTGAGGCTATGAGAAGGTATTTTGGAGTACAACTAAGACCTTTAGAGAAGCAGGTTTACAAGAAACTATATCCAAATTGGGTGGAAGGGTACAATTTCCAAGAGATTTTAGAACCCTAGATTTTACAACCTTTTTTGGGGAAGATGGCAAATCGACTATAGAACATATCAGCCAATTTATAGCTCAATGCGCTGAGGCTAGTCAGAACAATTTTCTATGGTTACAATTGTTTTCTTTATCCTTAACTGGGACAACATTCACTTGATACTCAGCATTGCCCCAAAACTCGCATAAAGTCAATGATGAGGTCTAATAAAGCAGGCCTAGAGTGCAAATTCTCTAATCAGGTCAGAATTCGGATTGTGATCTCAACGATGAGGAGGAAAATAAAGAAAAAGGAGCAGGACAAAGGGAAATTATGATAATTGAATTGCTGGGGGGCAAGCCATACACTTGTCCTACTCGTACTCCTGCTAAAGGAAAAGAAAAGGTCAAAACAGAGGAAGAGGAGGCATTTCTGTTTGACATTGCAAAAGTAGATCAAATTTTTCACCTTTTTAGTCAAAGATAAACAGATCAAGCTTCCAGAAGGGTATAAGCTACCCCCAATGGATCAAATTCAAAATTTGAAATACTGCAAATGGCATAATTCATACTTATATTATACAAATAATTGTACAGTTTTTTAGAATGTGATTCAAAAGACCTTGAAAGAAGAAGGTTTAAACTTGCAGATAACAAGGGAGATGGTATGACTATTGATACCAATCCATTTCTGTCAGCCACTATCAATATAGTTTCCATATCTACAGAGAATAAATGTACCAAGAAGGAGGCTTCATCTACCTAGCCCGTACAACATTATAAGCAAGGATGGAAAGTGGGCCGTGAATAAGTATGGCAAAGGGAAGTAGCCAGAGCCATAACTTGTTCAACTGACAAGGATGCAGAAAAAGGAGGATGCAGAGGAGAAGGTCCATCCGAAGAATGAAAAACATAGCGACAGTGTCAGATCTAGCTAAACATGTGGGAGTAGCAAAAGTTGTTTGCCCAAAGATGGAAGTCATGAAGGAATTACAAGGGCAAATTCAGGACATGAACATTGTTCAAATGGTTAAGACATCAGTCGAGAGATACAAATTCCAAAAACAGAGCTATCAGAAAGTTTGATTGATCATATTCTCAAAGATGATGACCTGCTCATTTTGACTGATGATCTACAAGAGGGTGTGAATTTAGCTGCTACCAAAGAAGTCTTGCCTGTTGAGTTTGCTGCAATAGAGAATCAGCTGATATTGCTAAATGGTCACATTTTGGCTGAAGAAGCTGCATGGGACACTTTAGTCGATGAGGAAGCAACTGTAGAAACTCAGCAGGAAAGAACAAAAAGAAAGGATAACACAGAAGGAGTCATTAAGTTCGAAAGACCTCAGTTGGCAAGACATCTAAAGCCACTGTACATAAGGGCTTATATTGATGGAAGGCCTATCAACCGAGTATTGATTGATGGGAATGCCATCATGAATGTTATGCTAGTAGGAATTCCAAAAAAGTTAGGTAAATCTCAAAAGGATCTCAAAGAAACCAATATGAAAATGACAAACTTCATAGGGGAGAGCAATGATGATGCTTCTTTAGTGATTCTTAAGCATTGCTCAATTCGACTTCATGGGAACCAAAACATCCACCATCAGATTGATCTTTTGTTGTGGATACCAAGCCATGATACTCTTTGTTGTAAGGAAGAGATTGGATCCGCTCAAACATGTGTGTTCCATCTACCTTATATCAGCAGCTGATGTTCTGGAATGAGGATAAAGTAGAAGTGGTGTCTGGGGACCAAAAACCATTCTTAGTCAATGTTAAAGTAGCAAAGGCAATGTATTACATCCCTGAATTTTAGCCAATAATGGCCCTCGGGAATCACCTAGGATGCTATTCAAGTTGTAAATTTCACTAATCAAGGGTTCGAGGTCAAATTGAATGGTGAATATTCAAAAAGTCTCCAGAGTGATATGCTGAATAATGATGTCTTATCGGATAGACTCTAGGATGAATCAACTACTATAGCTACAATAGGGATTAGTCTTATGTAGTTTGCCGATCAAGATGGCAATGTTTGGTACTTGCAAGGAAAAGTGAGGGCAGATGAAGCCAAGTGCGAAGTTTTGGTGACAGCAACTCCAAGAGAGATAAAGTTTGAAGGGTGGATCAAAGCTAGACACCTCAGGCCCTTTTACATCTCAGCTCATATAAACAAAGAGCCTATAAGTAGAGTCTTGGTTGATGGAGAAGCTATGATTAACGTAACACCTTACAGTATGGTTGAGAAGGTCAGGAAAAGCCATAAGAAGCTCAAAAAGACTGATGTGGCCATCATTAACTTTACTAGAGAAAAGACTCTAGCACTAGGTGTTCTTATTACCGAGCTCATAGTAGCATTCGAAACCACTAACACATTATTCTTTGTGGTGAATGGCAAGCAAGGGTACACTATCTTGCTAGGTAAAGAGTGGATTCATGCTAGCCGATGTATGCCTTCCACATTCTACTAGCAACTTCAATTGTGGAACGAAGACCAGGTTGAGGTAGTGGAGGAAGACCTATTCCTTTTCGCAACAAATGTGAGAATACAAGATGCCATACTCTATTCTTCAAAGATTGAGCCTATTTCTTAACCTGAGGATGTTGCCCTAGACTCTGTCAAGTTGATTGACCTATCATTGGATGGGTTTGAGGTTATGGTAAGGGTCGAGACTGGCCTAAACCAGAATCCGTCAAATGGATAGTCATGCAATAATGGCAAAGGATGCCCTACAATGGCTAGCCCTGCAGTCAGCCGAAATAAGACTAGAAGACTTTTTGTTTCAGCAAGAACTAGCCGAGAAGGGCAATGAGGTCATTGGAAATAAGGAAGATCAAGCAGCAGATTTGTTTGTGTCCCCTATCAAGAGAGAGATTCCAAGCTTTGAGGCCCAAGGCCCATTAATCAAAGTTAACCTTGGAACTATCAATGAGCCGAGGACAACTAAGATTTGTGGCCTACTTAATCAAGATGAATGAGATCAACTAGTTCAGCTGATAACCAAGTATAAGGATTATTTTGCATGGGATTACCATGTGTTCGGAGATGGGTTACATGAGTAATTTCCGAACTAAGAATGGGATCTCAAGCTGCCCGAGTGAGTTTTTCCACGGCAGTGGAGGGTGTACTTGCAAGGACTCCGATACTCAAGTCAGTGAGTGTAGGAAAGTATGAGAGGTAGGTTAGAAAAGATACCTTTCGTTCGAAGCTGGACGCGTATATATACGAGTGAGCAATTAAGAGGTAAGGGGGATTTGATCCTGCCTCGTAGGGGATAACCCTGGACGTCTTTTATCCTGGGGGATAACGGATGGATCCGAGTTTACCACGCTACGTGGAAGGACGCTCGCAGTCGTTAGGAACTGACGACTTAACTCGGGTTTGGGCCTCAACTTGGGTTAATGACCCGAGATAGGCTCAGACTGTTAATGACTTCGAGATTTGTTTGGGCCTAGTCATTGGGCCGATTTGGGCTCCAATTCGACTGTCCGGAATAGTGCCCCCAACTTGGTATTGGAGGTGGATTCCTCGGGTGTCGAGTTCTTCATGAGTCTCCGAGTTAATATGCTGCCTTCTAACGTCGGACTGCTATTTAAGTGATTTGGCACTTTTCCTATAGCGACGTCTAGGGTCTTCACGAACTGGTGATGTCCTTTCACCTCGTAGGTCACGTCTCATAACCCTGAGTGGACACATGCTGTTTTGGGCGCCTCGTTCAGAGCGCCTCATCATTTTGAACTGGGGTGTTATTTCCATTTTGCCCCCATTCTTTTTATGCGAAAAGACGGGTTGCGCCCTTCGCGACGTTTGGGTTGCGCGGCAAAGGACGTTTTCATTCCTATAAAGAGGGGTTTTGTGCGTCGTTAGCTATCCATTTTCCTTGTCTTGCCCATTTTCCTTGTCTTGACCAAAAGTATTCATCGCGCAGAGGAAGCGGAGGAGCAGTGTAGGACCGCGATCGTTTGTGCCACCATTACTTCGCTAATAACAGGTATGTCTTATCCCTTTTGTTTTCTACTTCTGCAACTAGTATTGTTTTGTTGGATGTTATATTAGTAGCGGCTTGGCTCCCAGTAATCCATTTGCACTTTATGCTTTGGGCCAATTTCAACGCCTACTTTGTTGGGTTTTTTGCTTCCCCCGCCCACCGGCGGCCTTTCATCTGGAGGGAAACCACCATAGGGGGCCTGTCTTTTTAGTTCCCATTTTGTCTTTAAGGGTTCCCGACTTTAGACTTTTCCCGAGTTTGTGATGTAGGGGTGGTTTCCTGTATAGGTTGTTTGAGGTCGCAAAAAATGGCCAAAAAGAAAGCTCTAACTTTTCCTCTCGAGATCAACTTTATCTACCGGTGGGTCGATCCCGAGGTCCTGGGGACTCCCTCGGTCGTAACCCTGGAATTCCTAACTCACTTCAAAGACGAGAACCTTATCTCGCTGGAGGGAGAGTATGAGGAGGAATATTATTTGGAGGTTTCGAGTCCAAGCAAGAGGGTGAGTGACTTTAACCTTGAAGGGGGACCTCGGTAGATGTGGTGTTACGACGTCCTTATCTCCAAGCTACGAGTTCGGATTCCATTTTCCCACTTTCAAATGGAGATCATGCGCTATACTAAGGCCGCTCTTCTCAATCAGATCCAATACTGGCGATGATTCGGGATTTCGAGATCATCTGTGAATACCTCGAAATAACGCCATCCCCGGAAGCCTTCTTTTTCCTGTTCACTCTGAACCAACCTGCTAGTGGTGGATTAACCTCGAGATGGTTATCCTTCCGAGCTCACGCCAATCGGAAGATATTCCTTCTGTACGAGGAATCTTTCCATAATTTCAAGCCTGTTTTCTTCAAGGTTTTTGGGTGTTTGAACTCGATTCCTTTTTAGGAGACCTTGGAGGGGGAGCTTCAGTTTAACGTCTTTTGGTGTAAGCATTTTAGTGCTCCCCAAATAGAAGAGAGTTTCCTTAAGCCTGAGGAGAAAGCCGTTGTTGAATTCTTTTTCGAGTGCTTTGGGAAGAATCATCTGAACCTAAAGAACATAGTTGGCGTAGATCCTGGGGAGGCCAGGTGGTATTTAGGTTGTCGTTTTTTGTTATTGCTTGCGTATCTTATGCCCCCCTTTTTTTATTGGATGCTTATTGTTGATGTCTCTTTTGCAGACGAGATGGCTCCGAAGTCCGCACTCGCCGAGTTTCGTAGGAGGATATTGAAGAGGTCACACGAGGGGGATAGGAGTAACAGCCCGAAATTGGTGGGGTCCAGAGAACCGGTGTTCACTTTTGTTCTTGATAAGGCAGCTCTGGAGGCCTGGCCTTCCAAGAAGCAAAAGTCAAATAAAGCGGCCAAAGGGAAGTTCGTGGCTTCCGACCCTAAGGGCCTTTTTTCACCGAAGGAGCGATCCGACGTTCATGTAATGGATAAGGATTTTCCTTATCCTGATTTCATGGATAAAGAGTTGAAGGTCCCCGCCCTTCTTGAGTGCTTACAGGGTGATGACGAGAACTTAGCTACAAAATTCCAATGGGCGGGGCGTGCCATGCTAAAGTCGGCGGGCCTTACTCAGATACTTGGAACTGGTTATTACCTCCGGTGTCCGAGCTATGGAGGAGGTAAAGGTCTTGAAGTCCCAGCTCTCCCTTCTTCAAGATAAGAAGTCAGCTTTGGAGAAGGCCAAGAAAGATGAGGTCAATGGGTTAAAGGAGGCACTTGAGTCGAGGGGCCAGCAACTAGAGGATTCCGCTTCGGTGCCTGAACCTGCAGGATTGCGCCAAATTTTCGGAGGCTGCTGCTAGAGTGAGGAACGAGGTGGCTCGGGTGGAGCAGTTGTGGGCAAGGTCGGCTGGGGAGATTAAGGAGTCTCTTCTGGAGCAGTGCCAGATTATTTGCCCTGATGCTGATTTCAGCGAAGTCGGGTTGGACAAAATTGTGGTTGATGGTCGCATCGTTGTGGCTCCAGCAGAGGACGACGATGGCGCCGACGACCCTAAAGCTAATCCGAAAGACTAGGCTTCTGAACTTTGGCGTGTTTGTATTTTTTATTGTATTGCCCTGTTAGGTTTTAAGGGCTCTTTTTTGAATATCTATTCAATGTCGGAACCTTTTATAATGAAATTCGGTTACCTGTTTTGTTAATTGATGTGCTAGTTATATTCTCCTAAGTTGAACCTTGAAGGGAATATTGACGGCACCTTAATTGTTAATTGATGCGCTAGTTATTCGCCTAAGTTAAGCCTTGAAGTGAATATTAGCGGCACCTTAATTGTTAGTTAATGCGCTAGTTATTCGCCTAAGTTAAGCCTTGAAGGGAATATTGGCGGCACCTTTTATTACTTTACCGAACTGGATGTTGTCCGAGTTGGATTTAGCTAGAACTTAAGGTTGTTTGCTTAAGCAAGCGATGTGTAACTGACCCGAGGTTAGACTCCGGACTTTAATCGCATTCGGGATTACGTGTCCGAGATATTATACCGGGATCCATTTTCCTCGATTAAGGGGTGATCAATCCCTTGGGAGAATTAAGGTGGGTTGAAATCGTCAACCATGATGTGTAGAATAATGGAAGCGAAAGGAAAAATTAACAATATAAAAATAATGAAGTAATGTTGAATTAAACGAAATAAAGGTAACATGTAAAAGCAATTACCGAGAAGAGTTTGCTAGTTACTGCTCGGCCTATGGAGTTCCGCCTCATTAAAACCTCCTCGGGAAAATCCAGTGGGACAAAACCTGAGGTAGGAAAAAGAGTACGGCTATCTCACGTGGTATATACATCAGATAAAAAATTTTCGGAGGTTGGAAGAGTTCCATGACCTCGGAATCTCTGTGCCCGATAATGTGGAGAGTTTGTATGCCCCCTTTTCTAAGACATCAATGACTCTGTATGGGCCTTCTCAGTTTGCTGCTAATTTCCCATGACCCATGGGAGGTTTTCTGATGTCAGCTCGTTGGAGAACCAATTCTCCTTTGTCGAAAGTCCGGGGTACCACTTTGGCATTGTATCTTTGGGAGATTCGATATTTGAGCGTCTTCTCCCTTAGAGGAGCCATTTCCCTCGCTTCGTTTGACAGGTCGGACTCCTCCCGAAGTGCGTGGTGCTGTGTAGGTTGGAACATGACGCGCGGGCTTATCTCCTCGACTTCAATCGATATCATCGCGTCCATCCCATAAGTCAGCTTGAAAGGAGTTTCTCCCGTTGTTGAATGCGGGGTGGTTTTATAGGACCATAGAACGCTCCCGAGTTCATCGGCCCATGCCCCCTTCGCCTCGTTGAGTCTTTTCTTCAGTCCTAGGAGGATGACTTTGTTGGCAGCTTCAGCTTGGCCGTTTGCTTGAGGGTGTTCGACCGAGGTAAAGTGGTGCTTGACCTTGTGGCTGGAGAGAAATCCTCGGAACTTCTGATCTATGAATTGGGTTCTGTTGTTCGTGATGATCAAGTCAGGTATTTCGAAGTGAGTAAAGATGTTCCTCCATACAAATTTTTGAGCTTGGGCAGCAGTGATGGTGGAAAGCAACTCTGCTTCTATCCACTTCGTGAAATAATCTGTTGCCACAATAAGGTACTTCACTTGTCTCGAGGCGAGTGGGAAGGGACCTAGGAGGTTGAGTCCCCACTTGCTTAAGGACCAGGGAAACATGATCGACGTTAGTTCGTCGGAAGGGGCGAGGTGGAAAGTGGCATATTTCTGGCAGTTGGAGCACTTTCGTGCGTACTCTATTGAGTCCTTCATCATCGACGGCCAATAAAATCCAGCTCGTAAAACTTTTAATGCCAGCGACTTTCCTCCGAGATGATGACGCCAAGATCCTTCATGAACTTCCTCAAGAATGGCGGGAACCCAATTTGGTCCCACGCACCTTAGCAGTGGCTAGGACAACCCTCTTCTAAATAGTTGATCATTGATGAAAGTGTAATAGGAGGTTTCTCTGGCTAGTCTTTTGGCATCGATGGGATTTTCTGGTCTAGTTCCATTCCTCAGGTACTGAATGACAGGAGTCATCCAGTTCAGAACCCCGTCGATGGACAAGATTGGAAGGACATCCGATATTGATGGAAGCTTCAAAGTCTCTTGGATCAAACTTTGATTGTTTCCTCCAGGCTTAGTACTTGCCAGCTTGGAGAGGATGTCGGCCCTAACATTCTCTTCCCTTGAGACATGTCAGAATTCTATCTAAGAAAATTTTTCCACGAGTTCTTTTACTTTTGTCAGGTATTTCTACAGCAGAAAATCTTTAGCTTGGTATGCGCCGGTGACTTGGGAAGTCACGACTTGAGAGTCACTGCACACCAAAAGCCGGGATACGCCGACGTCCCTGGCTGGCTTGAGGCCTGCGATGAGGGCTTCATATTCGGCCTGGTTATTAGAGATAGAGAAGTCGAATTTAATGGATAGCTCGAGGATTATTTCGCCTTCCTTCTCGAGAATAGCCCCAGCTCCACTTCCTTTTGAGCTAGAAGCTCCGTCCAAGTGCAACGTCCAACCCAATTCTGGGGTATCTGCCTTATCCACCATTTCAGCTAAGAAGTTTGCCAATGCTTGAGATTTAATGGCGGTCCTTGGTTCGTATTGGATGTCGAACTCTGAAAGCTCCACAGACCATGATACCATCCTTCCTGCCAGGTCCGATTTTTGTAGGATTTGCCAGATTGGCTGGTCAGTTCGGATGACGATGGTGTGGGCTTGAAAGTACTGGCGAAGCTTTCGTGCTGCAATAACTAGGGCCAAGGCGACTTTTTCAATCTTCCGATATTTAGTCTCGGGTCCGTGAAGCACTTTGCTAATAAAGTATACCGGGTGCTGTTGTCGGGAATCCTCCCGGACCAAAGCTCGCACGGGCAAGTCGTCATTGTGAGATAGATATAGAACAACTGATTTTCGGACTTTCTGGGTTTGCTCAAGATAAGCGAGCGGATGACAGATAGTCCTTGAAGTTGGTGAAGACGGCTTCATATTCTGGCGTCCACTCAAAGGTATTCCCCTTTTTCAATAGAGAAAAGAGGGGGATAGCTTTCCTTGCCGACACAGCCATGAACCTCGAAAGGGAGGCAATTCTTCCCGTGAGGCATTGTACTTCTTTTACTGTTGTCGGACTTTTCATTTCGAGTATTGCTCGGCATTTATTAGGGTTTGCCTCGATCCTCCAGTGCGTAAGCATGAACCCCAGAAATTTTTCGGCTTCCACGGTAAAGGCGTACTTGTGTGGGTTGAGTCTCATGTTGTGTTGTCAAACTCAATTAAATATGACCTCAAGGTCAGACAGGAGATTCCCTTCTTCGCGAGACTTGACCAACATGTCGTCGATATATACTTCCATTAGATCTCCGGCCAGTTCTGTGAATATCTTATTCATAAGCCTCTGGTATGTTGCTCTTGCATTCTTCAGTCCGAAAAGCATGACCTTGTAGCAATAATTGGCCGTTGGGGTTATGAACGCCGTTTTTTCTTCATTAAGCTTGAACATCGGGATCTGATTATATCTCGAGTAAGCATCCATAAAAGTGAGCAGTCTGAACCCGGAAGTAGCGTCCACTAACCCATCAATGCTTGGTAGGGGATACAAGTCCTTTAGGCAGGCTTTGTTCAAATCGGTGTAGTCAACGCACATTCGCCATTTCCTGCTTGGCTTTTTTACCATCACGACATTGGACAACCATGTCGGGTACTCGATCTCGCGTATAAAATCGGCTTCCAAGAGGCTCTGAACTTGCTCTTGGACTGCGAGGGCTCTATCTAGGCTCATTCTCCTCCTCTTCTGAGTAATCGATTTTGAGCCAGGGAAGACAGAGAGTCGATGGGAGACGAATTCCGGGTTAATTCCTGGCATGTTGGCGGCAGACCATGTGAACAAATCTACATTGGACTTGAGGAGGTTGATTAAGCCTTGTTTCAGTAAGATCGGAAGTTTTTTGTTAATCCGTGTTACTTTCCAGTGTTCATTCCCGATTTGGATTTCTTCTAACTCGCCATCTTGCTCTGGTCTCTTCCCTTCAACTTTCTTTTCGTCCAAGTCTATCATCATGACATTCGAAGAATTGGGGGGTCAGGCCTTGGCCTGGGACACCACCTTTTGTTGCTTTTGTATTTCCAGGCTGGCGTTGTAACATCACATGAGGCAGCGCCTGGTTGTCGATTTTCTGGTGGCAATTTCCCTTGGCTCGTGAAGTGAACTTCATGGTCAGGGATGCCGTTGAGATAATGGCACTTATCTGGCTCAACGTCGGTCTTCCAAGTATGGCATTGTAGGCCGAGGGGTAGTCGATAACTAGGAAGTTGACTTTGATCATTCAGGTTTTAGGTCGAGACCCCAATGTTAGGTGGAGGGTGACGTAACCCGATCAACTCCTTCACGTGTGTTTGGAGGTCGGCGTTACTTAATCTGAGCTTATCAAATGCATCTCAGAATAGAATATCCGCCGAGCTTCCTTGATCGACGAATACCCTTTTTACCTCGGCATTGACCATGGCTATGGATATCACCATTGGGTCGTCATGTCCCGAGATGACGCCCTCGAAGTTGAAACTTGAGAAGATGATATCTGGTATTGGCCGAGATGTCGGTGCTGGCTTTTTTATCTTTCCAGAGGAAACATTTAGAATTTCTTGTAAATGCTTTTTTCGGGCTGACTTCGTTGTTCCGCCACTTGCAAAGCCTCCGGCAATGATGTTGATAGTCCTTGTGATATGTTCCCCGTCATTGTCTTGACTTGCTTCCGGCTCCGAGGTTCTCTGGCTCCTCGGATTCCTTATTTCTTCGTCCCCATGATCAGGAGCTCGCCTTCTTCGTGGACTTCTTTGGGAAGCCACATACTTTGCCAATCTGCCTTCCTTTATCAACTATTCCACGACATCTTGGAGGTCGTAGCAATCTTCGGTTTTGTGTCCGAAACCATTATGGTACTCGCAAAATAAGGACTTGTTAGTATTGGCTCTCATCTTGAGGACCTTTGGCTTGGGAAACCTCTTGACCTGGCCGATCTCTCGGAATAGCTCGGATAGGGATACGTTGAGGGGGGTATAGTCATTGTACCTACCGGCCCTAGAACGTACGTCCTTCCTCGGGTGTTCATCTAGGCCGCCGATTTTCCTATCGGATTGGTTCCTTGCGAGGTTGGCTGTGGCCTTCTCCGTTTCTTCAAGAAATATATACTTCTCGGCCCTTGTTTGTATCTTCTCCGGGGATTCGGGCGGTCTTTTGGATAGCGAAGTTTTGAACGGTCCTAGCCGTAATCCGTTTAGCAGCATCAGGATCGCCGCCTAAGTTTGCACCTTGTCAACAAGCAAAGATTCGGTGTTATTTCGCTCGAGAAAGTCTCGGAATGACTCGCTTTATTACTGTGAATTCAGAGGAGGCTTAGAGGCGGCTTGGGCTTGAACTTGGTAGTGAAATGGGCCAAGAAAGTTGAAGTAAGGTCGAAAAATCGACTGATCAACCTAGGAGGAAAAGAGTTGAACCATTTCAATGCAGCTTTCTTCAGAGTTATGGGGAAGGCTCGGTATTTGACGGGATCCGAAACCCCGGCTAATGCCGTTCTCGACTTGAAGACGTCCATATGTTCCTAGGGGTCAGTGCTCCCATCGTATGGCTCCATGTCGGATGGGGGCTTGAACCCCTTGGATGGCAGCGTTCCCATAATAAAGTCGGAGAATGGTGTGTCGTCGCCGTGTTCGGGGTCCTCATGTCGCTCGGAGCCACGCCTAGCTTGCCCTTCATTGTATCGAGGATTGGACTAGATGTCGGAATGTTCGTTGTGATGGCGGGTACTTTCTACCCAGGGCTCTTTGCGACCGTGGGATGCACTTCCACGTGGTGAGTCTCCATGATGACAACGTTCCATGCTGCGACTACGCTCTCTCGGATTTCGGCCTCTACGATAGTCCGAACTCCTATCATGGTGGCCCCTGTGTCGTTCCCGACGTTGCCTTCGTTTTGAGTCCTTCATGTGGTCTAGGTTTTGTTCCAGCCTTTGAATGCAAGTGGCCTGTTCCCATATCAGGGTTAGCATTTCGGCGAACGGGTCGGTGTCTACCTGAGGGCAAACTTTGACCTTGGAGGCGACCACGTTCCCCATGGCCCGGACAATGGTGCGGGGGGCCGCTGAGTTCTGCTCATGCTGGCGTTCTCCGACGTGCGAAGCCGAGTCGGAAATAGCTCGCCCCTCCATTAGTGGTTGGTTGTTGCTTACAGGGGCATGCCCAGCCGTGCATTCTTTTCTTAGAAGCAAAGACATTGTCGCAATCACAGCCGTGGTATTGCGAGTAGCGTGAGTTCCCCACAGACGGCGCCAATGTTCGGAGATGGGTTACCTGAGCAATTTCCGAACTAAGAATGGGATCTCAAGCTGCCCGAGTGAGTGCTTCCAAGGCGGTGGAGGGTGTACCTGCAAGGAATCCAACGCTTAAGTCAATGAGTACAGGAAAGTATGAGAGGTAGGTCAGAAAAGATGCCTTTCATTCAAAGTTGGAGCCGTATATATACGAGTGAGCGGTTGAGAGGTAAGAGGGATTGGATCCCTCCTTCGTAGGGGATAACCCTGAACATCCTTTATCTTGGGGGATAACGGATGGGTCCAAGTTTACCGGCTACACGTGAGGGAAGGACGCTCCCCACTATTAGGGAACAGACGGACTTAACTCGGGTTTGGGCCTCAACTCGGGTTAATGGCCCGAGATAGACTCGAACTGTTAACGACTTCGAGATCTATTTGGGCCTAGTCATTGGGCCGAGTTGGGCTCCAATTCGACTGTCCGAAACACCACGAAATGCCTGGATTGTCTAAGGAATTGGTTGAGCACCGTTTGCCTATCAAAAAAGGCTTTAGGCCATTCAAGCAACCATCCAGAAGATTTAATCCAGAGTTAACGCCAAAGATAAAGCAGGAAATAGAGAGGTTTTTAAAAGCAGGTTTTATTAGGACTACTAGATATGTACAATGGCTTTCGAACATTGTGCCTGTAATGAAAAAGAATGGCCAAGTTAGGATTTGTATAGATTTTTGTAATTTAAATTTAGCTACCCCTAAGAATGAATATGTTATGCCTATTGCGGACATGTTAGTTGATGCTACATCAAATAATGGAATCTTATCCTTTATGGATGGTTATTCTAGATATAATCAAATATATCTAGCTGAGGAAGATATGCATAAACTGCATTTCGTTGCCCAAGGACCATTGGTATTTTTGAGTGGGTAGTTATGCCATTTAGTCTCAAGAATATCGGGGCTAGCTATCAAAGGGCAATGAATCTAATATTTCATGATTTGATTGGACAATGTATGGAGGTTTATATTGATGATGTGGTTGTGAAGTCAGTCGATTTCCAAAACCATTTGGCTAATCTAAAACAAGCATTTCTCAAAATGAGAAAGCATTCGCAAAAGATGAATCTTGCCAAATGTGCATTTGGAGTCTCGGTTGGAAATTTCTTGGGTTTCTTAGTCCATCGGAAGGGGATCGAAGTGGATAAGAACAAAGTGAAAGCTATATTGGACGCCAGGCCCCCGAAGAATAAGAAGGAATTACAAAGCTTGATAGGCAAAATAAACTTCATAAGGAGATCTATTGCTAACTCAACTAGCAAAATAAAGGCCTTTTCACCATTGTTAAGGCTTCAACAAGCCGAGGAATTCATTTGGGGGAGTTAGCAGCAAGACTCTTTTGAACAAATCAAGAAGTGCCTAGCGACATCTCCAATACTAGCACTACCAGCATTTGGAAGGCCCCTCAAATTATATATATCAGCCACTGAGGACTCCATCGAAAGCTTGTTAGCTCAAGATTCAGAGGATGGAACCGAGCAGGCTATTTACTATTTGAGTAGACTGCTAAATGATGCCGAAACTAGGTATACTCCAATAGAAAAATTGTGTTTATCCTTATTCCATGCATGTACAAAATTGGAATATGATTTATTGCCTAGAAAGGTATTGGTGGTCTGTAAGGTAGACAAAGTGAAGCATTTACTAAATCGGCCAGTACTCCAAGCGAGATTGATGAAATTGGCCATTAAGCTAAATGCATTTGCTCTAAAGGGAGATTGATAAAATGGGCCATTAAGCTAAATGCATTTGCTCTAAAGCATGTACCGTTGAAGGCCATGAAAGGACAAGTACTAGCCGATCTCTTAGCGCAACATCCATGTATAGAGATATAGAGCCCATTAGCCAAGTGTCAAGGGTATGTACAAATTAGACCGTGGACTTTGGCTTTTGATGGCTTAAAACATCAAAAAGGAGTTGGTGTAGAAGTGGTAATTACTAGCCCTTAGGGAGTGAATAAGAATTTTATGTATCGGCTAGATGTCCAATGTTCCAATAACCAAACAGAACATGAAGCTCTCATAATTGGCTTAAAAATGCTCAACTCTTTAGATGTGAAGGCTGTATAGATTATAAGAGATTCACAGTTAGTGATTAACCAATTGCTGGGAGAGTATGGATGCAATAGCCCAACATTAAAGGGATATTTGGAAGCAGCCCAAACTTTATTGGAGTATTTTGCTGATGTCTTAATATCACATGTTCCTAGGGCATCAAACGAAATAGCAAATAATTTAGCACAGTATGCCTCTGGATATAAGTCCATGACACTAGATATCAATACTGTGGAAGATGGAGAAGGTTTGGTAATTGACTGTTAGCTAGGATCATTAGCCGATTGGAGATAAGAGTTAATCCAATATTTGGCTAACCCATCGGCTCAGGTGGATTACAAACTTAAATAGAAAGCATTAAATTATGTATTGATTGATGGTGAGTTATTCAGAAGAAGTCAAGAAAGGGTATTACTCAAGTGCCTAAACAAGGATAAAGCTTTAAAAATGATGGGGGAAGTCCATGAAGGCATGTCTGGGGCTCACAAATTTGGCACTAATATGAAACGACTAATCTACTGATATGGGTACTATTAGCCAACTATTATAGCCGATTGCTTTTCATATGCTAAAGGTTGTGAGGCTTGTCAGCTCCATGGACCCATACAAAGAGTACCAACCAAGGAGTTACATGTCATTATCAAACTGTGGCCATTCAGGGGTTGGACAATGGACCTAATAGGCAAGATATATCCTCCATCTTCTAAAAGACACACTTTCATCATGGTTGCCACTGACTACTTCACAAAATGAGTGGAGGCTCAGCCGATGATGAGTGTATCACAAGCTGATGTAATAAGGTTTATTAAAATGCAAATCATACATCGGTTTGGCATTACAAAGACCATAATGACTGACCAAAGCACCATGTTTACAGGGGATAAGGTAAAAACATTTATGCAAAACTATGGGATTAAACTCATTCACTCATCACCATATCATGAACAAACTAATGGTTAAGCCAAGGCAACTAATAAGGTATTGATCAACATGATTAAGAGAACTGTTGAAGATCAGCCAAGAAAATGGCACGAGGCACTGTCCACGGTTCTTTGGGCTTATAGAAATGCAAATAACAAAGCTACAGGTTTGACTCCTTTCAAATTGACATTTGGTCAAGATGCAGTTTTGCCTATGGAGATAAATGTTAAATCATTAAGAGTGGCAAAACAAGCTAACTTGCAGCCTGAAGAATACACTCAGGCCATGTTCCAAGAATTGGAATCAGCTGATGATAACAGAATCATGGTCTTAGAGAGTATTAAGCTAAATAAGGAAAAGGTTGCGAAGTCGTACAACAAGAAGGTAAAGAGAAAACAATTTGCTGAAGGAGATATTGTATTGAAGGCAATATTGCCTATTGGAACCAAAGATTCTAAATTCAGCAAATGATCTCCAAATTGGAATGGACCTTACATTGTTAGCCAAGTTATATATGGAGGAGCATATAAATTGGTCAGCATGCAAGGAAAAGAATTAACTAAAAGCATCAAAGGAAAAATTTTAAAGAAATATTATCCATCTATTTGGGAATCAATTTCCAAATGAGTAGTCAAAATTAATAGCCACAAGCCGGCTATGTAACTCAAATTGGAAATGCACGAAATGTAAAATAATGTCCTAGGCTAAGTATCGGATGGGGTGGGAGTTGCATTGGTTGGTTTGCCATCTGCGTCAGGTGATTCGGCTTGCTCCCTTACTTCAACTGAGTGCGTCATAGAAGATTTGGCAACAGTCTCTACAGCTAATTCTTCTTCTAGGAGTGCAGTCAAAGCATCCCCCATAGTAGCTAAGATTTTGTCTTGTAAATCTTTTGGTTTGAGTTCAGGAATCGGAAGAGCAGAGGCTTCACCTACATAAGAAACAATGACAGAACTAAGATATTGATCAATGTCTATGTAACAAAGCAATAAATGTGAGAGAAGAAATTAAACCCTAAGAAGTACACATAACTAAACAGAGTTGATATGATTATTTGAAAGAGGAGGCGACCGAGCTGCTTGGAATTTTGGGAACGGAGAAGCCTAAGAAGATTCAGCCTCGGCTAGACCTTTATTGCCTACGTCTACTGCATGCTCCAATAGCTTCTGCTTCTCAGCCAGAGGCACAATCTTCTGATCAAGGGCCTTAGCTTGGGAATAAAATTGCAGTCATTGAGCATCCTCAACCTTAATTTGAGCTTTCACACTGGCTAGTTCAGGTTCCAAAACTCTCAATTCAGCTTGCAGCTTGGTATTCTCTTCATGGATGGATCCTATTCTGTTAGTGAGTTGAGTTTGTCACTGCTAGTATTAGTCTCAACTGGATTTTACAATATGATACTAGGATAAGTAGGCAATCTTCTGTGTTTTGAGAGATGTCAATTCCTCCAGAGCTTTAAGTCCATCATCTCGGTGAGGTTTGAACCTACAATAGTCTAACACAGGATATGAAAAAATCAGGGCAATGTTAGTACACGCCTTCCGAAGTGAAACAGGTACTTCAGCTCCTTCGAATTTGGACACCTTTAGAAGAGAGTGTTCCAATCTAGCTGAGGCTGCGGAATCCAAAAGAAAAGGCCTTTGCAATTCTTCCTCAATGATCTCGAGATGCTGCTGGATTGGTGATGACAAAATGCTAGGAGGTTGAGTAATGGGAGAGCTGAAATGTGCTTCAAACTCCTCATCAAGAATCAAAGAATAAGGGGTTGGAGGCTGTTGCGGTAAGCTGCTCGGCTCATGTCCACAAGTCTCTGCTGCTGGACTCCTCGGTTGGATGGTTGGCTGGTTATCAAGAAAATCAGCCTTAACTGAGATATTTGCTTATATTATGGCGGTAAT